>CM074296.1:17706082-17716082 GCA_037194245.1 Opsariichthys bidens
TAGATGTTTTCAAATGATAGGGTTAGGGTTTGGTTAGGGTTAGAGTTAGGTTAGGGTTAGATATATAGATGTGTTCAAATGATAGGGTTAGGTTAGGGTTAAGGTTAGAGTAGGGTTAGGGTTATGGATAGCGTTAGGGTTAGGATTAGGAATAGGGTTAGGGTTAGGTTAGGGTTAGGGTTACAGCTAGGATTAGGGTTAGATAGATAGTTAGATAGATAGATAGATAGATAGATAGATAGATAGATAGATAGATAGATAGATAGATAGATAGATAGATGTTTTCAAATGATAGAGTTAGGGTTTGGTTAGGGTTAGAGTTAGGGTTATTGTTAGATATATAGATGTGTTCAAATGATAGGGTTAGGGTTAGGTTTAGATATATAGATATGTTAAAATGATAGGTTTAGGGTTAGGGTTAGGGTAGGGTAGGGTAGGGTTAGGGTTAGGGTAGGGTTAGGGTTAGGATTAGGATTAGGGTTAGGATTAGGGTTAGGGGTTAGGGTTAGGGTTAGATAGATAGATAGATAGATAGATAGATAGATGTTTTCAAATGATAGAGTTAGGGTTTGGTTAGGGTTAGGGTTAGAGATAGGGTTAGGGTTAGGGTTAGGTTAGGGTTAGGGTTAGGGTTAAGGTTAGGGTAGGGTTAGGGTTAGGGTTAGGGTTACGGTTAGGATAAGACAGATAGATAGATGTTTTCAAATGATAGAGTTAGGGTTTGGTTAGGGTTAGAGTTAGGGTTAGGGTTAGGGTAGGGTTAGGGTTAGGGTTAGTGTTAGGGTTACAGTTAGGGTTAGGGCTTGGGTTTGGGTTAGGGTTAGGATTAGGGTTAGGGTTAAGGTTTAGAGTTAGGGTTAGGGTCAGGGTTAGGTTAGGGTTAGGGTTAGATATATAGATGTGTTCAAATAATAGAGTTAGGGTTAGGGTTAAGGTTAGATATATAGATGTGTTCAATTGACAGAGTTAGGGTTAGGGTTAGGGTTAGGGAAGGTTAGGGTTAGTGTTAGTGTTAGGGTTAGGGAAGGATAGGGTTATTGTTAGGGTTAGATATATAGATGTGTTCAAATGATAGGGTTAGGGTTAGGGTTTGGTTAGGTTAGGTTAGGGTTAGGCTTAGGGTTCCGTTTAGAGTTAGGATTGGGTTTAGGGTTAGGGTTAGGGTTAGTGTTAGGGTTACATAGATAGATAGATGTTTTCAAATGTTAGAGTTAGGGTTTGGTTAGGGTTAGAGTTAGGGCTTGGGTTAGGGTTAGGGTTAGATATATAGATGTGTTCAAATGATAGGGTTATGGTTATGGTTATGGTTTAGGTTAGGGTTAGGGTTAGGGTTAGGGTTTAGGGTAGGGTTAGGGTTAGGGTTAAGGTTAGAGTTAGGGTCAGGGGTTAGGTTTAGGGTTAGGGTTAGGGTTAGATAGGTAGATAGATAGATAGATAGATAGATAGATAGATAGATAGATAGATAGATAGATAGATAGATAGATAGATAGATAGATAGATGTTTTCAAATGATAGAGTTAGGGTTTGGTTAGGGTTAGAGTTAGAGTTAGGGTTAGATATATAGATTTGTTCAAATGATAGGGTTACAGTTAGGATTAGGGTTAGGGTTAGGTTAGGGTTACAGTTAGGGTTAGGGTTAGATAGATAGATGTTTTCAAATGATAGAGTTAGGGTTTAGTTAGGGTTAGAGTTAGGGTTAGGGTTAGATAGATAGATAGATGTTTTCAAATGATAGAGTTAGGGTAGGGTTTAGGGTTACAGTTAGATTTAGGTTAGATAGATAGATAGATGTTTTTCAAATGATAGGGTTAGGGTTTGGTTACGGTTAGAGTTAGGGTTAGGGTAGGGTTAGGGTTAGGGTTAGGGGTAGGGTTAGGGTTAGATGTATAGATGTGTTCAAATGATAGAGTTGGGTTAGGGTTAGATCTATAGATGTGTTCAAATGATAGGGTTATGGTTAGGGTTTAGGGTAGGGTTAGGGTTAGGGTTAGGGTTTAGGGTAGGGTTAGGGTTAGGGTTAAGGTAAGGTTAGGGTAGGGTTTGGTTTTGGTTAGGTTAGGGTAGGGTTAGAGTAGGGTTAGGGTTACGGTTAGTTTGAGTTAGGTTAGGGTTTGGGTAGGGTTAGGGGTTAGGGTTAGATAGATAGATAGATGTTTTCAAATGATAGAGTTAGGGTTTGGTTAGGGTTAGAGTTAGGTTAGGGTTAGATATATAGATGTGTTCAAATGATAGGGTTAGGTTAGGGTTAAGGTTAGAGTAGGGTTAGGTTATGGATAGCGTTAGGGTTAGGATTAGGAATAGGGTTAGGTTAGGTTAGGGTTAGGGTTACAGCTAGGATTAGGGTTAGATAGATAGATAGATAGATAGATAGATAGATAGATAGATAGATAGATAGATAGATAGATAGATAGATAGATAGATAGATAGATAGATAGATAGATAGATAGATAGATGTGGTCAAATGATAGATCAGGGTTATGGTTAGGGTATGGTTTAGAGTTAGGATAAGGGTTAGGTTAAGGTTTAGAGTTAGGGTTAGGGTTCTGGTTAGGGTAGGGTTAGGTTAGGGTTAGGGTTACAGTTAGGGTTAGATAGGGTTAGGGATAGGTTTAGATATATAGAGGTGTTCAAATGATAGAGTTAGGGTTAAGGTTAGGGTTATGGTTAGCCTTAGGGTTCGATATATAGATGTGTTCAAATGATATAGTTAGGGTTAGGTTTAGATATATAGATATGTTCAAATGATAGGGTTAGGGTTAGGGTAGGGTAGGGTTAGGATTAGGGTTAGGGTTAGGGTTAGGGTTAGGGTTATGTTTAGGCTTAGGGTTAGGGTTAGATAGATAGATAGATGTTTTCAAATGATAGAGTTAGGTTTGGTTAGGGTTAGGGTTAGAGTTAGGGTTAGGGTTAGGGTAGGGTTAGGGTTAGGTTTAGGATAAGACAGATAGATAGATGTTTTCAAATGATAGAGTTAGGGTTTGGTTAGGGTTATAGTTAGGGTTAGGGTTAGGGTAGGGTTTGGGTTAGTGTTAGGGTTAGGGTTAGGGCTTGGGTTAGGGTTAGGATTAGGGTTAGGGTTAGGGTTAGGGTTAAGGTTTAGAGTTAGGGTTAGGGTTAGGGTCAGGGTTAGGTTAGGGTTAGGGTTAGACATATAGATGTGTTCAAATGATAGGGTTAGGGTTAGGGAAGGTTAGGGTTAGTGTTAGTGTTAGGGTTAGGGAAGGTTAGGGTTAGTGTAAGGGTTAGATATATAGATGTGTTCAAATGATAGGGTTAGGGTTAGGGTTTGGTTAGGTTAGGTTAGGGTTAGGCTTAGGGTTCGGTTTAGAGTTAGGATTAGATTTAGGGTTAGGGTTAGGGTTACATAGATAGATGTTTTCAAATGATAGAGTTAGGGTTTGGTTAGGGTTAGAGTCAGGGTTAGGGTTAGGTTAGGGTAGGGTTAGGGTTAGGGTTAGGTTAGGTTAGGTTAGGTTAGGTTAGTTTAGGTTAGGGTTAGGTTAAGGTTAGGGTTAGGGTTAGAGTAGATTTAGGGTTAGATTTATAGATGTGTTCAATTGATAGAGTTAGGGTTAGGGTTAGGGTTAGGAAAGGTTAGGGTTAGTGTAAGGGTTAGATATATAGATGTGTTCAAATGATAGAGTTATGGTTAGGGTTAGGGTTAGGTTAAGGTTAGGGTAGGGTTAGGGGTAGGGTTAGGGTTAGGTTTAGGATAAGACAGATAGATAGATGTTTTCAAATGATAGAGTTAGGGTTTGGTTAGGGTTATAGTTAGGGTTAGGGTTAGGGGTTAGGGTAGGGTTAGGGTTAGTGTTAGGGTTAGGGCTTGGGTTAGGGTTAGGATTAGGGTTAGGGTTAGGAAAGGTTAGGGTTAGTGTTAGGTTACAGAAGGTTAGGGTTAGTGTAAGGGTTAGATATATAGATGTTTTCAAATGATATGGTTAAGGTTAGGGTTAGGGTAGGGTTAGGGTTAGGGTTAAGGTTAGGGTAGGGTTAGGGTTAGGGTTAGGGTTAGATATATAGATGTGTTCAAATGATGGAGTTAGGGTTAGGGTAGGGTTAGGGTTATGGTTAGGGTTAGGGTTAGATATATAGATGTGTTCAAATGATAGAGGGTTAGTTTTAGGGTTAGATATATAGATTTGTTCAAATGATAGGGTAAGGGTTAGGGTTTGGGTTAGGTTAGGTTGGGTTAGGGTAAGGTTAGGGTAGGGTTAGGGTTAGGGTTACATATATAGATGTGTTCAAATAATAGGGTTAGGGTTAGGGTTAGGGTAGGGTTATGGTTAGCCTTAGGGTTAGGGTTAGAGTTAGGTTAGGGTTAGGGTTTGATATATAGATGTGTTCAAATGATAGAGTTAGGGTTAGGGTTAGATATATAGATGTGTTCAAATTATAGAGTTAGGGTTAGGGTTAGGGTAGGTTATGGTTAGCCTTAGGGTTAGGGTTAGGGTTATGGTTAGCCTTAGGGTTAGATATATAGATATGTTAAAATCATAGAGTTAGGGTTAGGTTTAGATATATAGATATGTTCAAATGATAGGGTTAGGGTTAGAGTAGGGTAGGGTAGGTTTAGGGTTAGGATTAGGGTTAGGGTTAGGTTTTAGGTTAGGGGATATGGTTAGGGTTAGATAGATAGATAGATGTTTTCAAATGATAGAGTTAGGGTTTGGTTACGGTTAGAGTAGGGTTGGGGTAGGGTTAGGGATAGGTTAGGGTAGGGTTAGGGTTAGATATATAGATGTGTTCAAATGATAGAGTTGGGGTTAGGGTTAGATATATAGATGTGTTCAAATGATAGGGTTATGGTTAGGGTTTAGGGTAGGGTTAGGGTTAGGGTTTAGGGTAGGGTTAGGGTTAGGGTTAAGGTAAGGTTAGGGTAGGGTTTGGGTTTGGTTTTGGGTTAGGTTAGGGTAGGGTTAGAGTAGGGTTAGGGTTGCGGTTAGGTTAGTTTAGGGTTAGGGTTAGGCTTTGGGTAGGGTTAGGGTTAGGGTTAGGGTTAGGGTTAAGGTTAAGGTTAGGGTTAGGGTTTGGGTAGGGTTAGGGTTAGGGTTAGATAGATAGATAGATAGATAGATGTTTTCAAATGATAGAGTTAGGGTTTGGTTAGAGTTAGAGTTAGGTTAGGGTTAGATATATAGATGTGTTCAAATGATAGGGTTAGGGTTAGGGGTTGGGGTTATGATTAGATAGATAGATAGATGTTTTCAAATGATAGAGTTAGGGTTTGGTTAGGGTAAGAGTTAGGGTTAGGGTTAGGGTTAGGGTAGGGTTTAGGGTAGGGTTAGGGTTAGGGTTAGGATAAGACAGATAGATAGATGTTTTCAAATATAGAGTTAGGGTTTGGTTAGGGTTAGAGTTAGGGTTAGGGTTAGGGTTAGGGTAGGGTTAGGGTAGGTTAGGTTAGGGTTAGTGTTAGGGTTAGGGTTAGGGCTTGGGTTTGGGTTAGGGTTAAGGTTTAGAGTTAGGGTTAGGGTTACGGTCAGGGTTAGGTTAGGGTTAGGGTTAGATATATAGATGTGTTCAAATGATAGAGTTAGGGTTTAGGGTTAAGGTTAGATATGTAGATGTGTTCAGTTGATAGAGTTAGGGTTAGGGTTAGGGTTAGGGAAGGTTAGGGTTAGGGTTAGTGTTAGTGTTAGGTTAGGGAAGGTTTAGGGTTAAGGTTAGGGTTAGGATAAGACAGATAGATAGATGTTTTCAAATGATAGAGTTAGGGTTTGGTTAGGGTTAGAGTTAGGGTTAGGTTAGGGTTAGGGTTAGGGTTATGGTTATGGTTAGGTTAGGTTAGGTTAGGTTAGGTTAGTTTAGGTTAGGGTTAGGGTTAGGTTAAGGTTAGGGTTAGGGTTAGAGTAGATTTAGGGTTAGATATATAGATGTGTTCAATTGATAGAGTTAGGGTTAGGGTTAGGGTTAAGGTTAGGGTTAAGGTTAGGGTTAGGGTTTGGGTAGGGTTAGGGTTAGGGTTAGATAGATAGATGTTTTCAAATGATAGGGTTAGGGTTTGGTTAGGGTTAGAGTAGGGTTAGGGTTTTGGATAGTGTTAGGGTTAGGATTAGGAATAGGGTTAGGGTTAGGTTAGGGTTAGGGTTACAGTTAGGATTAGGTTAGATAGATAGATAGATAGATAGATAGATAGATAGATAGATAGATAGATAGATAGATAGAGAGAGAGATGTGGTCAAATGATAGATCAGGTTAGGGTTAGGGTAGTTTTAGGGTTACAGTTAAGGTTAGATAGGGTTAGGGTTAGGTTTAGATATATAGAGGTGTTCAAATGATAGAGTTAGGGTTAGGTTAGGGTTAGGTTATGGTTAGCTTTATGTTCGATATATAGATGTGTTCAAATGATAGAGTTAGGGTTAGGTTTAGATATATAGATATCTTCAAATGATAGGTTTAGGGTTAGGGTTAGGTTAGGGTAGGGTAGGGTAGGATAGGGTTAGGGTTAGGATTAGGATTAGGAATAGGGTTCGGGTTAGGGTAAGGGTTAGGTTTAGGGTTAGGGTTAGGGCTTAGGGTTATGGTTAGATAGATAGATAGATAGATAGATAGATAGATAGATAGATAGATAGATAGATAGATAGATAGATGTTTTCAAATGATAGAGTTAGGGTTTGGTTAGGGTTAGGGTTAGAGTTAAGGTTATGGTTAGTGTTAGGGTAGGGTTAGGGTTAGGGTTAAGGTTAGGGTAGGATTAGGGTTAGGGTTTGGGTTTGGGTTAGGGTTAGGGTTAGGGTAAGGGTTAAGGTTTAGAGTTAGGGTTAGGGTTAGGGTCAGGGTTAGGTTAGGGTTAGGGTTAGATATATAGATGTGTTCAAATGATAGAGTTAAGGTTAGGGTTAAGGTGAGATATATAGATGTGTTCAATTGACAGAGTTAGGGTTAGGGTTAGGGTTAGGGAAGGTTAGGGTTAGTGTTAGTGTTAGGGTTAGGGAAGGTTAGGGTTAGTGTAAGGGTTAGATATATAGATGTGTTCAAATGATAGGGTTAGGGTTAGGGTTTGGTTAGGTTTAGGTTAGGGTTAGGCTTAGGGTTAGGTTTAGAGTTAGGGTTGGGTTTTAGGGTTAGGGTTAGGGTTAGGGTTAGGGTTACATAGATAGATAGATGTTTTCAAATGATAGAGTTAGGGTTTGGTTAGGGTTAGAGTTAGGGCTTGGGTTAGGGTTAGGGTTAGATATATAGATGTGTTCAACTGATAGGGTTATGGTTATGGTTTAGGGTAGGGTTAGGGTTAGGGTTAGGGTTAGGGTTTAGGGTAGGGTTAGGGTTAGGGTTTGGGTTAAGGTTAGAGTTAGGGTCAGGGGTTAGGGTTAGGGTTACATAGATAGATAGATAGATAGATAGATAGATAGATAGATAATAGATAGATAGATAGATAGGTAGGTAGATAGATAGATAGATAGATAGATAGATAGATAGATAGATAGATAGATGGTTAGATAGATAGATAGATAGATAGATAGATAGATAGATAGATAGATAGATAGATAGATAGATAGATAGATGTTTTCAAATGATAGAGTTAGGGTTTGGTTAAGGTTAGAGTTAGGGTTAGGGTTAGATATATAGATGTGTTCAAATGATAGGGTTAGGGTTAGGATTAGGAATAGGGTTAGGATTAGGTTTAAGGTTAGGTTAGGGTTAGGGTTACAGTTAGGATTAGGGTTAGGGTTAGGTTAGGGTTACAGTTAGGGTTAGGGTTAGATATATAGATGTTTTCAAATGATAGAGTTAGGGTTTGGTTAGAGTTAGAGTTAGGGTTAGGGTTAGATATATAGGGTTAGGGTTAGGGTTAAGGTTAGCGTTAGGGTTAGGGTTAGGTTTCGGAATAGGGTTAGGGTTAGGGTTAGGGTAAGACAAATAGATAGATGTTTTCAAATGATAGAGTTAGGGTTTGGTTACGGTTAGAGTTAGGGTTAGGGTTAGGGTAGGGTTAGGGTTAGATATATAGATGTGTTCAAATGATAGAGTTGGGGTTAGGGTTAGATCTATAGATGTGTTCAAATGATAGAGTTAGGGTTAGGGTTAGGGTTTAGGGTAGGGTTAGGGTTAGGGTTAAGGTAAGGTTAGGGTAGGGTTTGGGTTTGGTTTTGGGTTAGAGTAGGGTTAGGGTTACGGTTAGTTTGGGTTAGGTTTAGGGTTTGGGTAGGGTTAGGGTTAGGTTTAGATAGATAGATGTTTTCAAATGATAGAGTTAGGGTTTGGTTAGGGTTAGAGTTAGGTTAGGTTAGATATATAGATGTGTTCAAATGATAGGGTTAGGTTAGGGTTAAGGTTAGAGTAGGGTTAGGGTTTATGATAGTGTTAGGTTAGAATTAGGAATAGGGTTAGGGTTAGGTTAGGGTTAGGGTTACAGCTAGGATTAGGGTTAGATAGATAGATAGATAGATAGATAGATAGATAGATAGATAGATAGATAGATAGATAGATAGATAGATAGATAGATAGATAGATAGATTACAGATAGATAGATAGAGAGACGTGGTCAAATGATAGATCAGGGTTAGGGTTAGGGTATGGTTTTAGGGTTAGGATTAGGGTTAGGTTAAGGTTTAGAGTTAGGGTTAGGGTTCTGTTAGGGTTAGTTAGGTTAGGGTTAGGGTTACAGTTAGGGTTAGATAGGTTAGGGTTAGGTTTAGATATATAGAGGTGTTCAAATGATAGAGTTAAGGTTAGGGTTAGGGTTAGGGTTATGGTTAGGGTTAGGGTTCGATACATAGATGTGTTCAAATGATAAGTTAGGGTTAGGTTTAGATATATAGATATGTTCAAATGATAGGTTTAGGGTTAGGGTTAGGGTAGGTTAGGGTTAGGGTTAGGTTAGTATTAGGGTTAGGGTTAGGGTTAGGGTTTAGGTTTAGGGTTAGGGTTAGGGTTAGCTAGATAGATAGATGTTTTCAAATGATAGAGTTAGGGTTTGGTTAGGGTTAGAGTTAGGGTTAGGGTTAGGGTTAGGGTTAGATATATAGATGTGTTCAAATGATAGAGTTAGGGTTAGGGTTAGATATATGTATATGTATTCAAATGATAGAGTTTAGGGTTAGGGTAGTTTAGGGTTAGATATATAGATGTGTTCAAATGATAGGGTTATGGTTAGGGTTTAGGGTAGGGTTAGGGTTAGGTTAGTGTTAGGACTAGGTTTAGGGTAGGGTTAGGGTTAGGGTTAGGGTTAGGATTAGGGTTAGGTTAAGGTTTAGAGTTAGGGTTAGGGTTCTGGTTAGGGTAGAGTTAGGTTAGGGTTAGGGTTACAGTTAGGGTTAGATAGGGTTAGGGTTAGGTTTAGATATATAGAGGCGTTCAAATGATAGAGTTAAGGTTAGGTTAGGTTAGGGTTATGGTTAGGGTTAGGGTTCGATACATAGATGTGTTCAAATGATATAGTTAGGGTTAGGTTTAGATATATAGATATGTTCAAATGATAGGTTTAGGGTTAGGGTTAGGGTAGGGTAGGGTAGGGTTAGGGTTAGGGTTAGGATTAGTATTAGGGTTAGGGTTAGGGTTAGGTTTAGGTTAGGGTTAGGGTTAGATAGATAGATGTTTTCAAATGATAGAGTTAGGGTTTGGTTAGGGTTAGAGTTAGGGTTAGGGTTAGGGTTAAGGTTAGATATATAGATGTGTTCAAATGATAGAGTTAGGGTTAGGGTTAGATATATGTATATATGTATTCAAATGATAGAGTTAGGGTTAGGGTTAGTTTAGGGTTAGATATATAGATGTGTTCAAACGATAGGGTTATGGTTAGGGTTTAGGGTAGGTTAGGGTTAGGGTTAGCGTTAGGACTAGGGTTTAGGGTAGGGTCAGGGTTAGGGTTAGGGTTAAGGTTAGAGTTAGGGTTAGGGGTTAGGGTTAGGGTTAGGGTTAGATAGATAGATAGATAGATAGATGTTTTTCAAATGATAGAGTTAGGGTTTGGTTAGGGTTAGGGTTAGGGTTAGGGTTAGATAGATAGACATATGTTTTCAAATGATAGGGTTAGGGTTTGGTTAGGGTCAGAGTT
>CM074296.1:17723582-17726082 GCA_037194245.1 Opsariichthys bidens
TAGGGTAGGGTAGGTAGGGTTAGGGTTAGGATTAGTATTAGGGTTAGGGTTAGGGTTAGGGTTAGGTTTTAGGGTTAGGGTTAGGGTTAGATAGATTAGATAGATGTTTTCAAATGATAGAGTTAGGGTTTGGTTTAGGGTTAGAGTTAGGGTTAGGGTTAGGGTAGGGTTAGGGTTAGGGTTAGGGTTAGTTAAGGTTAGGGGTAGGGTTAGGGTTAGGTTTAAGATAAGACCATTAGATAGATGTTTTCAAATGATAGAGTTAGGGTTTGGTTAGGGTTAGGTTAGAGTTAGGGTAAGGTTAGGGTTAGGGTAGGGTTAGGGTAGGGTTAGGGTTAGTGTTAGGTTCAGGGTTAGGGCTTGGGTTTGGGTTAGGGTTAGGGTTAGGATTAGATTTAGGGTTAGGTTAGGGTTACAGTTAGATTAGGGTTAGGGTTAGGGTTAGGTTTAGGGTTACAGTTAGGGTTAGGGTTAGATATATAGATGTTTTCAAATGATAGAGTTAAGGTTTGGTTAGGGTTAGAGTTAGGGTTAGGGTTAGATATATAGGTTAGGGTTAGGGTTAGGGTTAAGGTTATGGTTAGGGTTAGGGTTAGGGTTAGGGTTGGATTCGGAATAGGGTTAGGGTAAGACAGATAGATAGATGTTTTCAAATGATAGAGTTAGGGTAGGGTTAGGGTTACATTTAGGGTTAGGGTTAGATAGATAGATGTTTTCAAATGATAGAGTTAGGGTTTGGTTAGGGTTAGAGTTAGGGTTAGGATAGGGTTAGGGTTAGGGTTAGGGTTAGGGTTAGGGTTAGATATATAGATGTGTTCAAATGATAGAGTTAGGGTTAGGGTTAGATCTATAGATGTGTTCAAATGATAGGGTTATGGTTAGGGTTTAGGGTAGGGTTAAGGTTAGGGTTAGGGTTTAGGGTAGGGTTAGGGTTAGGGTTAAGGTAAGGTTAGGGTAGGGTTTGGGTTTGGTTTTGGTTAGGTTAGGGTAAGGTTAGAGTAGGGTTAGGGTTACGTTTAGTTTGGGTTAGGGTTAGGGTTAGATTTTGGGTAGGGTTAGGGTTAGGGTTAAGGTTAGGGTTAGGGTTAGGGTTAGGGTTTGGGTAGGGTTAGGGTTAGGGTTAGATATATAGATGTTTTCAAATGATAGGGTTAGGGTTAGGGTTAGGGTTAGGGTTAGGGTTAGGATTAGGTTTAGGGTTAGGTTAGGGTTAGGGTTACAGTTAGGATTAGGGTTAGGGTTAGGGTTAGGTTAGGGTTACAGTTAGGGTTAGGGTTAGATAGATAGAAAGATAGATAGATAGATAGATAGATAGATAGATAGATAGATGTTTTCAAATGATAGAGTTAGGGTTTGGTTAGGGTTAGGGTTAGGGTTAGGGTTACTTAGATAGATAGATGTTTTCAAATGATAGGGTTAGGGTTTGGTTAGGGTTAGGGTTAGGGTTTGGTTAGGGTTAGGGTTAGATATATAGACGTGTTCAAATGATAGAGTTAGGGTTAGGGTTAGATATATATATATATTCAAATGATAGAGTTAGGGTTAGGGTAGTTTAGTGTTAGATATATAGATGTGTTCAAATGATAGGGTTATGGTTAGGGTTTAGGGTAGGGTTAGGGTTAGGGTTAGGGTTAGGGTTAGGGTTTAGGGTAGGGTTAGGGTTAGGGTTAAGGTTAGAGTTAGGGTTAGGGGTTAGGGTTAGGGTTAGGGTTAGATAGGTAGATAGATAGATAGATAGATAGATAGATAGATAGATAGATAGATAGATGTGTTCAAATGATAGGGTTAGGGTTATGGTTAGGTTAGGGTTACAGTTAGGGTTAGGGTTAGGGTTAGGGTTAGGTTAGGGTTACAGTTAGGGTTAGGGTTAGATAGATAGATGTTTTCAAATGATAGAGTTAAGGTTTGGTTAGGGTTAGGGTTAGGGTTAGGGTTAGATATATAGGGTTAGGGTTAGGGTTAGGCTTAAGGTTATGGTTAGGGTTAGGGTTCGGAATAGGGTTAGGGTAAGAGATAGATAGATGTTTCAAATGATAGAGTTAGGGTAGGGTTATGGTTACATTTAGGGTTAGGGTTAGATAGATAGATGTTTTCAAATGATAGAGTTAGGGTTTGGTTAGGGTTAGGGTTAGGGTTAGGATAGGGTTAGGGTTAGGGTTAGGGTTAGGGTTAGGGTTAGATATATAGATGTGTTCAAATGATAGAGTTAGGGTTAGGGTTAGATATATAGATGTGTTCAAATGATAGGGTTAGGGTTATGGTTAGGTTAGGGTTACAGTTAGGATTAGGGTTAGGGTTAGGGTTAGGTTAGGGTTACAGTTAGGGTTAGGTTAGATATATAGATGTTTTCAAATGATAGAGTTAGGGTTTGGTTAGGGTTAGGGTTAGGGTTAGGGTTAGATATATAGGGTTAGGGTTAGGGTTAGGGTTAAGGTTATGGTTAGGGTTAGGGTTAGGATTAGGAATAGGGTTAGGGTTAGGATAGATAGATGTTTTCAAA
>CM074296.1:17733582-17738582 GCA_037194245.1 Opsariichthys bidens
AGGGTTAGGGTTAGGGTTAAGGTTAGATATATAGATGTGTTCAATTGATAGGGTTAGGGTTAGGGTTACGGAAGGTTAGGGTTAGTGTTAGTGTTAGGGTTAGGGAAGGTTAGGGTTAGTGTAAGGGTTAGATATATAGATGTGTTCAAATGATAGGGTTAGGGTTAGGGTTTGGTTAGGTTAGGTTAGGGTTAGGCCTAGGGTTAGGTTTAGAGTTAGGGTTAGGGTTAGGGTTAGGGTTAGTGTTAGGGTTACATAGATAGATAGATGTTTTCAAATGATAGAGTTAGGGTTTGGTTAGGGTTAGAGTTAGGGTTTGGGTTAGGGTTAGGGTTAGATATATAGATGTGTTCAAATGATAGGGTTAGGGTTAGGGTTCAATATATATGTATTCAAATGATAGGGTTAGGTTAGGGTAGTTTAGGGTTAGATATATAGATGTGTTCAAATGATAGGGTTATGGTTAGGGTTTAGGGTAGGGTTAGGGTTAGGGTTAGGGTTAGGGTTAGGGTTAGGGTTAGTGCTAGGGTTTAGGGTAGGGTTAGGGTTAGGGTTAGGGTTAAGGTTAGAGTTAGGGTCAGGGGTTAGGGTTAGGGTTAGATAGGTAGATAGATAGATAGATAGATAGATAGATAGATAGATAGATAGATAGATAGATAGATAGGGTAGATAGATAGATAGATAGATAGATAGATAGATAGATAGATAGATAGATAGATAGATAGATAGATAGATAGATAGATAGATAGATGTTTTCAAATGATAGGGTTAGGGTTTGGTTAGGGTTAGGGTTAGGGTTAGGGTAGGGTTAGGGTTAGTGTTAGTGTTAGTGTTAGGGTTAGGGTTAGGGCTTGGGTTTGGGTTAGGGTTAGGATTAGGGTTAGGGTTAGGGTTAAGGTTTAGAGTTACGGTTAGGGTTAGGGTTAGGGTTAGGTTAGGGTTAGGGTTAGATATATAGATGTGTTCAAATGATAGAGTTAGGGTTAGGGTTAAGGTTAGATATATAGATGTGTTCAATTGATAGAGTTAGGGTAAGGGTTACGGAAGGTTAGGGTTAGTGTTAGTGTTAAGGTTAGGGAAGGTTAGGGTTAGTGTAAGGGTTAGAAATATAGATGTGTTCAAATGATAGGGTTAGGGTTAGGGTTTGGTTAGGTTAGGTTAGGGTTAGGGTTAGGGTTAGGTTTAGAGTTAGGATTAGGGTTAAGGTTAGGGTTAGGGTTAGGGTTAGTGTTAGGGTTACATAGATAGATAGATGTTTTCAAATGATAGGGTTAGGGTTTGGTTAGGGTTAGAGTTAGGGTTTGGGTTAGGGTTAGGGTTAGATATATAGATGTGTTCAAATGATAGAGTTAGGGTTAGGGTTAGATATATATATGTATTCAAATGATAGGGTTAGGGTTAGGGTAGTTTAGGGTTAGATATATAGATGTGTTCAAATGATAGGGTTATGGTTAGGGTTTAGGGTAGGGTTAGGGTTAGGGTTAGGGTTAGGGTTAGGGTTTAGGGTAGGGTTAGGGTTAGGGTTAAGGTTAGAGTTAGGGTTAGGGGTTAGGGTTAGGGTTAGGGTTAGGGTTAGATAGATAGATAGATAGATAGATAGATAGATAGATAGATAGATAGATAGATAGATAGATAGATAGATAGATAGATG
Organism: Opsariichthys bidens; assembly: GCA_037194245.1. Taxonomy (NCBI): domain Eukaryota; kingdom Metazoa; phylum Chordata; class Actinopteri; order Cypriniformes; family Xenocyprididae; genus Opsariichthys; species Opsariichthys bidens. Next base: position 17,735,234 of record CM074296.1, read on the forward strand.
TTTTCAAAAGATAGAGTTAGGGTTTGGTTAGGGTTAGAGTTAGGGTTAGGGTTAGGGTTAGGGTAGGGTTAGGGTTAGGGTTAATGTTAGGGTTAGGGTTAGGGTTAGGGCTTGGGTTTGGGTTAGGGTTAGGATTAGGGTTAGGGTTAGGGTTAAGGTTTAGAGTTAGGGTTAGGGTTAGGGTTAGGGTTAGGTTAGGGTTAGGGTTAGATATATAGATGTGTTCAAATGATAGAGTTAGGGTTAGTGTTAAGGTTAGATATATAGATGTGTTCAATTGATAGAGTTAGGGTTAGGGTTACGGAAGGTTAGGGTTAGTGTTAGTGTTAGGGTTAGGGAAGGTTAGGGTTAGTGTTAGGGTTAGATATATAGATGTGTTCAAATGATAGGGTTAGGGTTAGGGTTTGGTTAGGTTAGGTTAGGGTTAGGGTTAGGGTTAGGTTTAGAGTTAGGATTAGGGTTAGGGTTAGGGTTAGGGTTAGTGTTAGGGTTACATAGATAGATAGATGTTTTCAAATGATAGAGTTAGGGTTTGGTTAGGGTTAGAGTTAGGGTTTGGGTTAGTGTTAGGGTTAGATATATAGATGTGTTCAAATGATAGAGTTAGGGTTAGGGTTCAATATATATGTATTCAAATGATAGTGTTAGGGTTAGGGTAGTTTAGGTTAGATATATAGATGTGTTCAAATGATAGGGTTATGGTTAGGGTTTAGGGTAGGGTTAGGGTTAGGGTTAGGGTTAGGGTTAGGGTTAGGGTTAGGGTTAAGGGTAGGTTAGGGTTAGGGTTAGTTAAGGTTAGAGTTAGGGTCAGGGGTTAGGGTTAGGGTTAGATAGGTAGATAGATAGATAGATAGATAGATAGATAGATAGATAGGTAGATATATATATAGATAGATAGATAGATAGATAGATAGATAGATAGATAGATAGATAGATAGATAGATAGATAGATAGATAGATGTTTTCAAAAGATAGAGTTAGGGTTTGGTTAGGGTTAGAGTTAGGGTTAGGGTTAGGGTAGGGTTAGGGTAGGGTTAGGGTTAGTGTTAGTTTTAGGGTTAGGGCTTGGTTTGGGTTAGGGTTAGGATTAGGGTTAGGGTTAGGGTTAAGGTTTAGAGTTACGGTTAGGGTTAGGGTCAGGGTTAGGTTAGGGTTAGGGTTAGATATATAGATGTGTTCAAATGATAGGGTTAGGGTTAGGGTTAGGGTTAGATATATAGATGTGTTCAATTGATAGAGTTAGGGTAAGGGTTACGGAAGGTTAGGTTAGTGTTAGTGTTAAGGTTAGGGAAGGTTAGGGTTAGTGTAAGGGTTAGATATATAGATGTGTTCAAATGATAGGGTTAGGGTTAGGGTTTGGTTAGGTTAGGTTAGGGTTAGGCTTAGGGTTCGGTTTAGAGTTAGGATTAGGGTTAAGGTTAGGGTTAGGGTTAGGGTTAGTGTTTGGGTTACATAGATAGATAGATGTTTTCAAATGATAGAGTTAGGGTTTGGTTAGGGTTAGAGTTAGGGTTTGGGTTAGGGTTAGGGTTAGATATATAGATGTGTTCAAATGATAGGGTTAGGGTTAGGGTTAGATATATATATGTATTCAAATGATAGAGTTACGGTTAGGGTAGTTTAGGGTTAGATATATAGATGTGTTCAAATGATAGGGTTATGGTTAGGGTTTAGGGTAGGGTTAGGGTTAGGGTTAGGGTTAGGGTTAGGGTTTAGGGTAGGGTTAGGGTTAGGGTTAAGGTTAGAGTTAGGGTCAGGGGTTAGGGTTAGGGTTAGGGTTAGATAGGTAGATTAGATAGATAGATAGATAGATAGATAGATAGATAGATAGATAGATAGATAGATAGATAGATAGATGTTTTCAAATGATAGAGTTAGGGTTTGGTTAGGGTTAGAGTTAGGGTTAGGGTTAGATATATAGATGTGTTCAAATGATAGGGTTAGGGTTAGGAATAGGGTTAGGTTTAGGGTTAGGTTAGGGTTAGGGTGACAGTTAGGATTAGGGTTAGGGTTAGGTTAGGGTTACAGTTAGGGTTAGGGTTAGATAGATAGATGTTTTCAAATGATAGGGTTAAGGTTTGGTTAGGGTTAGAGTTAGGGTTAGGGTTAGATATATATATATATATATGTATTCAAATGATAGAGTTAGGGTTAGTGTAGCTTAGGGTTAGATATATAGATGTGTTCAAATGATAGGGTTATGGTTAGGGTTTAGGGTAGGGTAGGGTTAGGGTTAGGGTTAGGGTTAAGGATAGAGTTAGGGTTAGGGGTTAGGGTTAGGGTTAGGGTTAGGGTTAGGGTTAGATAGATAGATAGATAGATAGATAGATAGATAGATAGATAGATAGATAGATAGATAGATAGATAGATAGATAGATAGGTTAGATAGATAGATGTTTTCAAATGATAGAGTTAGGGTTTGGTTAGGGTTAGAGTTAGGGTTATTGTTAGATATATAGATGTGTTCAAATGACAGGGTTAGGGTTAGGGTTAGGAATAGGGTTAGGATTAGGTTTAGGGTTAGGTTAGGATTAGGATTAGGGTTAGGGTTAGGGTTAGGTTAGGGTTAGGGTTACAGTTAGGGTTAGGGTTAGATAGATAGATGTTTTCAAATGATAGGGTTAGGGTTTGGTTAGGGTTAGAGTTAGGTTTAAGGTTAGATATATAGGGTTAGGGTTAGGGTTAGGATTCGGAATAGTTTTAGGGTTAGGGAAGGTTAGGGTTAGTGTAGGGTTAGATATATAGATGTGTTCAAATGATAGGGTTAGGGTTTGGTTAGGTTAGGGTAGGGTTAGGGTTAAGGTAATGTTTAGAGTTAGGATTAGGGTTAGGATTAGGGTTAGGGTTTGGGTTAGATATTTAGATATGTTCAAATGAGAGGGTTAGGGTTAGGGTTAGGGTTAGATAGATAGATAGATAGATAGATAGATAGATAGATAGATAGATAGATAGATAGATAGATAGATAGATAGATAGATAGATAGATAGATGTTTTCAAAAGATAGGGTTAGGGTTTGGTTAGGGTTAGAGTTAGGGTTAGGGTTAGGGTAGGGTTAGGGTAGGGTTAGGGTTAGTGTTAGTGTTAGGGTTAGGGTTAGGGCTTGGGTTTGGGTTAGGGTTAGGATTAGGGTTAGGGTTAAGGTTTAGAGTTAGGGTTAGGGTTAGGGTCAGGGTTAGGTTAGGGTTAGGGTTAGATATATAGATGTGTTCAAATGATAGAGTTAGGGTTAGGGTTAAGGTTAGATATATAGATGTGTTCAATTGATAGAGTTAGGGTAAGGGTTACGGAAGGTTAGGGTTAGTGTTAGGTTTAGATATATAGATGTGTTCAAATGATAGGGTTAGGGTT
>CM074296.1:17743582-17748582 GCA_037194245.1 Opsariichthys bidens
CGGTAGGTTAGGGTTAGATATATAGATATGTTCAAATGATAGATTTAGGGTTAGATATATATATGTGTTCAAATGATAGAGTTAGGGTTAGGGCAGTTTAGGGTTAGATATATAGATGTGTTCAAATGATAGGGTTAGGGTTTGGTTAGGGTAGGGTTAGGGTTAGGGTTAGGTTTAGAGTTAGGATTAGGGTTAGGGTTAGGGTTAGATATATATTATATATATATATGTGTGTTCAAATGATAGAGTTAGGGTTACGGTAGTTTAGGGTTAGATATATAGATGTGTTCAAATGATAGGGTTAGGGTTAGGGTTAGATATGTATGTATTCAAATGATAGAGTTAGGGTTAGGGTAGTTTAGGGTTAGATATATAGATGTGTTCAAATGATAGGGTTATGGTTAGGGTTTAGGTTAGGTTAGGGTTTAGGGTAGGGTTAGGGTTAGGTTTAGGGTTAGGGTTAAGGTTAGGGTTAGGGTTAGGGTTAGGATAGGGTTAGGATTTGGGTAGGTTAAGGTTAGGGTTAGGGTTAAGTTTAAGGTTAGGGTTAGGGTTAGGGTAGGGTTAGGGTTAGGGTTAGGGTTAGGATAGGGTTAGGGTTTGGGTAGGGTTAGGGTTAGGGTTAAGGTTAAGGTTAGGGTTAGGGTTAGGGTTAGGGTTAGGGTTAGGGTAGGGTTAGGGTTAGGGTTAGGGTTAAGGTTAGGGGTTAGCGTTAGGGTTAGGGTTAGGGTTAGGGCTAGGTTAGGGTTAGCCTTAGGGTTAGATATATAGATGTGTTCAATTGATAGGGTTAGGGTTAGATATATATGTATTCAAATGACAGAGTTAGGGTTAGGTTAGTTTAGGGTTAGATATATAGATGTGTTCAAATGATAGGGTTATGGTTAGGGTTTAGGTTAGGGTTAGGGTTAGGGTTAGGGTTTAGGGTAGGGTTAGGGTTAGGTTTAGGGTTAGGGTTAAGGTTAGGGTTAGGGTTAGGGTTAGGGTTTGGGTAGGGTTAGGGTTAGGGTTAGAGTTAAGGTTAAGGTTAGGGTTAGGGTTAGGGTTAGGGTTAGGGTTAGGGTTAGGGTTAGGGTTAGGGTAGGGTTAGGGTTAGGGTTAAGGTTAGGGATTAGCGTTAGGGTTAGGGTTACATAGATAAATAGATGTTTTCAAATGATAGAGTTAGGGTTGGTTAGGGTTAGAGTTAGGGTTAGGGTTAGATATATAGATGTGTTCAAATGATAGCGTTAAGGTTTGGATTAGCGTTAGGGTAGGGTTATGGTTAGCGTTAGGTGTAGATATATGGATGTGTTCAAATGATAGGGTTAGGGTTAGATATATAGATGTGTTCAAATGATAAAGTTAGGGTTAGGGTTAAGGTAGGGTAAAGGTTAGTGTTAGGGTTAGATATATAGATGTGTTCAAATGATAGGGTAAGGGTTAGGGTTTGGTTAGGTAAGGTTAGGGTAAGGTTAGGGTTAGGGTAGGGTTAGGGTTAGGGTTAGGTTAGGGTTAGGGTTAGATATATAGATGTGCTCAAATGATAGGGTTAGGGTTAGGGTTAGATATATATATATGTGTTCAAATGATAGAGTTAGGGTTAGGGTTAGGGTAGGGTAATGGTTAGCCTTAGGGTTAGATATATAGATGTTTTCAAATGATAGGTTTAGGGTTAGGGTTAGGTTAGGGTTAGCCTTAGGGTTAGATATATAGATGTGTTCAAATGATAGAATTAGGGTTAGTGTTAGGGTAGGGTTAGGTTAGGGTTAGATATATAGATGTGTTCAAATGATAGGGTTAGGGTTAATTATAGGGTTAGGGTTAGCGTTAGGGTTAAGGTTAGGGTGTGGTTAGGGTTAGGGTAAGCGGTAGGGTTAGGGTTAGATATATAGATATGTTCAAATGATAGATTTAGGGTTAGATATTATGTGTTCAAATGAGAGTTAGGGTTAGGGTAGTTTAGGGTTAGATATATAGATGTGTTCAAATGATAGGGTTAGGGTTAGGGTAGTTTAGGGTTAGATATATAGATGTGTTCAAATGATAGAGTTAAGGTTAGGGTTAGATATGTATGTATTCAAATGATAGGGTTAGGGTTAGGGTAGTTTAGGGTTAGATATATAGATGTGTTTCAAATGATAGGGTTATGGTTAGGGTTTAGGTTAGGGTTAGGGTTTAGGGTAGGGTTAGGGTTAGGTTTAGGTTTAGGGTTAAGGTTAGGGTTAGGGTTAGGGTTAGGATAGGGTTAGGGTTTGGGTTAGGGTCAGGGTTAGGGTTAGGGTTAGGGTAGGGTTAGGGTTAGGGTTTAAGGTTAGGGGTTAGCGTTAGGGTAGGGTTAGGGTTAGGGTTAAGGTTAGGGGTTAGCGTTAGGGTTAGGGTTACATGGATAAATAGATGTTTTCAAATGATAGAGTTAGGGTTTGGTTAGGGTTAGAGTTAGGGTTTAGGGTTAGATATATAGATGTGTTCAAATGATAGGGTTAGGGTTAGGATTAGGAATAAGGTTAGGGTTAGGGTTAGGATAAGACAGATAGATGTTTTCAAATGATAGAGTTAGGGTTTGGTTAGTGTTAGAGTTAGGGTTAGGGTTAGGGATAAGGTTAGGGGTTTGCGTAAGGGTTAGGGTTACATAGATAAATAGATGTTTTCAAATGATAGAATTAGGGTTTGGTTAGGGTTAGAGTTAGGGTTAGGGTTAGATATATAGATGTGTTCAAATGATAGGGTTAGGGTTTGGTTAGGTTAGGGTAGGGTTAGGGTTAGGGTAAGGTTTAGAGTTAGGATTAGGGTTAGGGTTAGGGTTAGATATATATATATATGTGTTCAAATGATAGAGTTAGGGTTAGGGTAGTTTAGGGTTAGATATATAGATGTGTTCAAATGATAGAGTTAGGGTTAGGGTTAGATATGTATGTATGTTAGGGTTAGGGTAGTTTAGGGTTAGATATATAGATGTGTTCAAATGATAGGGTTAGGGTTAGGGTTTAGGTTAGGGTTAGGGTTTAGGGTAGGGTTAGGGTTAGGTTTAGGGTTAGGGTTAAGGTTAGGGTTAGGGTTAGGGTTAGGATAGGGTTAGGGTTTGGGTAGGGTTAAGGTTAGGGTTAGGGTTAAGTTTAAGGTTAGGGTTAGGGTTAGGGTCAGGGTTAGGGTTAGGGTTAGGGTAGGGTTAGGGTTAGGGTTAAGGTTAGGGGTTAGGGTTAGGGTTAGGGTTACATGGATAAATAGATGTTTTCAAGTGATAGAGTTAGGGTTTGGTTAGGGTTAGAGTTAGGGTTAGGGTTAGATATATAGATGTGTTCAAATGATAGGGATAGGGTTAGGATTAGGAATAAGGTTAGGGTTAGGGTTAGGATAAGACAGATAGATGTTTTCAAATGATAGGGTTAGGGTTTGGTTAGTGTTAGGGTTAGGGTTAGGGTTAGGGTTAAGGTTAGGGGTTAGGGTTAGGGTTAGGGTTACATAGATAAATAGATGTTTTCAAATGATAGAATTAGGGTTTGGTTAGGGTTAGAGTTAGGGTTAGGGTTAGATATATAGATGTGTTCAAATGATAGGGTTAGGGTTTGGTTAGGTTAGGGTAGGTTAGGGTTAGGGTAAGGTTTAGAGTTAGGGTTAGGGTTAGGGTTAGGGTTAGATATATATATATATGTGTTCAAATGATAGGGTTAGGGTTAGGGTAGTTTAGGGTTAGATATATAGATGTGTTCAAATGATAGGGTTAGGGTTAGGGTTAGATATGTATGTATTCAAATGATAGAGTTAGGGTTAGGGTAGTTTAGGGTTAGATATATAGATGTGTTCAAATGATAGGGTTATGGTTAGGGTTTAGGTTAGGGTTAGGGTTTAGGTAGGGTTAGGGTTAGGTTTAGGGTTAGGGTTAAGGTTAGGGTTAGGGTTAGGATAGGGTTAGGGTTTGGGTAGGGTTAAGGTTAGGGTTAGGGTTAAGTTTAAGGTTAGGGTTAGGGTTAGGGTCAGGGTTAGGGTTAGGGTTAGGGTAGGGTTAGGGTTAGGGTTAAGGTTAGGGGTTAGGGTTAGGGTTAGGGTTACATGGATAAATAGATGTTTTCAAATGATAGGGTTAGGGTTTGGTTAGGGTTAGAGTTAGGGTTAGGGTTAGATATATAGATGTGTTCAAATGATAGGGTTAGGTTAGGGTTAGGAACAAGGTTAGGGTTAGGGTTAGGATAAGGATAGATGTTTTCAAATGATAGGGTTAGGGTTTGGTTAGGGTTAGAGTTAGGGTTAGGGTTAGATATATAGATGTGTTCAAATGATAGGGTTAGGGTTAGGGTTAGGTTAAGGTTAGGGGTTAGGGTTAGGGTTAGGGTTACATAGATAAATAGATGTTTTCAAATGATAGAATTAGGGTTTGGTTAGGGTTAGGGTTAGGGTTAGGGTTAGATATATAGATGTGTTCAAATGATAGGGTTAGGGTTAGGATTAGGAATAGGGTTAGGGTTAGGGTTAGACAGATAGATAGATGTTTTCAAATGATAGAGTTAGGGTTTGGTTAGGGTTAGCGTTAGGGTTAGGATTAGGGTTAGGGTAGGGTTATGGTTAGGGTTAGGGTTAGATATATAGATGTGTTCAAATGATAAAGTTAGGGTTTGGGTTAGGGTTAGGGTAGGGTTAGGGTTAGGGTTTAGGTAGGTTTAGGGTTAGGTTTAGGGTTAGGGTTAAGGTTAGGGTTAGGGTTAGGGTTTGGGTAGGGTTAGGGTTAGGGTTAGGGTTAAGGTTAAGGTTAGGGTTAGGGTTAGGGTTAGGGTTAGGGTTAAGGTTAGGGATTAGGGTTAGGGTTAGGGTTACATAGATATATAGATGTTTTCAAATGATAGAGTTAGGGTTTGGTTAGGGTTAGAGTTAGGATTAGGGTTAGATATATAGATGTGTTCAAATGATAGGGTTAAGGTTTGGATTAGGGTTAGGGTAGGGTTATGGTTAGGGTTAGGTTTAGATATATGGATGTGTTCAAATGATAGGGTTAGGGTTAGATATATAGATGTGTTCAAATGATAAAG